>CABEGB010000036.1:553855-578713 GCA_901521435.1 Crematogaster levior
GGTAAATATATTAATTAAAGGTATGTGAACTCGAATATCATAAAGCTCAATAAAATTACGCGAATATGTAAATCATATTTCAGTTCGATATTCACTAAAAGCTATCACTATCACACGAGTTAGATTTGTATAATCCTACTAGATTCAATGGATCTTGGTATGATTTTGCAAACTTTTATCGTTCTCAATATTATTATTTGCTCAAATAGAAATGTAATAACATTTTTATGTCACGATGTAATATATTATACATATTATACGCATACATAAATTGCTCGATACTATATAAATAAGGTAAATAATTCGTGCTGTTTGCACATTTGTTTTAGAGCTATACTAAATCACAGCATCCGAATATGATAAGATGTGATAAGACTAAGCGCAGATTGCAGATTCTTAAATCTTCGAACTCATAACGTCATTCTCAGTGGCGCCAACTTGGGGAAAGTGTTGGGAGAGAAGGAGGAAAGAAATAAGCATTACTAATAATTCGTTCACGTGTTTCTCATTTGAAACACATTGAGAGGGAGGGGACAGAAGGGTAAAATTTAAAAATATTAACAGATTCTTATTGCCATAGCCAGAAATTATTTACAGTTGTTAAACAATAAATAAAAGTTAAAGTTATTGGTTATTGGTGGGATACAGCCTTCCCCCAATAATTTTATTGAAGAGGTAAAAAGTGCTCTGCTCTTCAAAAGTTCGGTCCAAAATTCAGCGCCTATGATCATTATATTTGTTCATATACAGATAAGGTAACTTATCACCCGCATGATATTAAACGAGTCTGACTTTGAATAGAGATTACTTGACACGCAGTTACACTTCATCTCAATTTCAATCAACATCCATTTGCCGTGCCATTATAGTCGTGCCATTTTAGTCGTGCCATTTTAAAATCAAGTCGCGAAATGTGAAGAGTTTTGAAGCGTGAAAAATTCGATTCTAAATTGTGCCGTGTTACTCAAAATTTTATGAGGAAATTGTTTACAACAAATTGAAAATTCTACAATTTGATATAATTTAATACTACATGATTTGATATTACTACAATTTTTGGAATTAAACCTCTTGAAATTTATTGAAAAGATAATTCGAAGAAAGTGTAAGATTAAAATTTTTATTGAACCAAAGATACTGACAAAATTTATTCTGCATAAAAATAAAAATGACGATAATGGAAGATAAAAATTTGCGCGAAGTTCTTACGATAAAAGATTCAACAAAAATTACGAAATCGAGTGAACCAGTCGACATCAAACCATTAAAATTGAAGGTGTATAAAAAAAGATGGCTAATGCTAGCTATCTACATGATTTATGCTGGAGCGAACTCTGCGCAATGGATAGAATATTCGATTATAACTAATATAGTTACTAGGTATTTTATCACTTTTTTTTCAAAATATAAACAGTTTTGAGTGCAAACATATCATTAACTTTTTTTTAAATGTTATTTAGGTATTATGGAGTGTCCGCACTAATGGTTGACTGGACTTCGATGTCTTTCATGGCATTTTACGCGGCGTTTCTCTTCCCAGCATCGTATGTGACAGATAAGTGTGGTCTGCGATGGACTATCATCATAGGCGCTGGTTTAAATTGTCTGGGTACCTGGTTAAAAATCTTTTCCGTACAACCCGACAGATTTTACGTCGTTTTCATTGGTCATTCGATAGTCGCGCTCGCACAGGTTCAGGCATCTCTTAATTTACTCTATTAATCTCGTTAAAAAATCTTAATATTGACAACTTCTTTTTCCCCTCTTTTTGTTTTCATATTATTGCACCATTATTACTCGGTACTCTCTGCCGTGCTCACTTAGAAAATAATAATTACTTTATTTTTTTGTATTAGACTATGGTTCTGCCGTTACCAGGACGTTTGGCCGCGCAATGGTTTCCTTCTACTGAACTCTCGACCGCCACGTCTTTGGGTATTTTCGGTAATCAATTCGGAGTATCGTTAGGTTTTATCTTAGGACCTGTAATAGTGAAAAATCATGAGAATTTGGATGACATTGGCAAAGATTTGTCACGTTTATGTTGGATTGTTGCGATTGTCGCCACGATTGTATTCGCTCTCGTACTTATATGTAAGTTTATAAACTGTTACAAAAAAGGCAAATATAATAATTTGCCAATCATATAAATATCTACTTTCATCTACCGTATGTGTGAATTTGATGTAAAATATATTTTTCCAGCTTCTTTATAATCCTCTATGAAAAGCCAATCTTCAACTCAATAAAATAATAAATAATGAAAAATAAATTTCTATTGACATATTAATATAAAATTTATATCTTTGTTTATAATGTGTTAATTTTGGTACGACGAGACCTAAGTAAACAATTAGTAATCCTTTTTAAACAATTATTATTAGTATCCGTTAAGCCAAAGTAATTTGTTATAGGTATTATTTAAAGAAAGTATATCCTTCAATATAGCTATCAAATTTTCAACGTAGCAAAATTTTCCAATACAACCGATAATCCACTTTAATCTCTTTATCCAGTTTATTTTTATTTATTTTAGCCAACCGCAAGAGAATGAACCGTTAATTAATTAAAGATCGCTCGCGTCCCAGAAAAGATTATCGCATTTTAATCTTCTCAATGCTTTCGCGTCAGTATTTCAGAACAAACCGAAACTGCCACCGAACGAGGCGCGAGCACTACAAAAAATGAATCAGTTGAAGAATAGAGAGGGATTCATGGCGCCGATTAAAAGACTCAGCAAAAACAAAAATTTTATCATGCTCTGTAATTCCTATGGTTTGAACGTCGGCGTGCTGAATGTCGTATCTACGTTACTCAATCAAATATTTCTCGCACACTTCGAGGTAAGCCAAAAATATGAATTTTGATGTAGCAGATCAAATATAAAAAAAGAGAAATTTGAGCAAATATTTATAAATTTACATCAACAACATTAATTATTTAATGATATTTTCATATACTTTCTAATACATATGTCTAAAGTCAAACGCATGTATTTCAGAATGGAGAAGAAGATGCAGGCAAAATTGGGTTAATTATGACTCTGACCGGTATGGTCGGTTCTGTTAGTTTCGGTATCACCCTTGATAAGACACACAAATTCAAGTAAGAAAGACATTTGTCTTAAAAATTCAATTTAAATGTATTTTGTTTATTTTAAATCACAAACTAAACACATTGACTAATAATTTATTTCCAGAGAAACTGCCGTGATTGTATATTTTCTTTCATTATGTGGTCAAATACTATTCGCGGTGTTTACTTGCGTTAGCATAAAATGGATGGTATATGTGTCATCGGTTTTCTTAGGGTAACATATCAACACTTTTATTTATACATGCAATTAGAAATATAATAATTTAAAAAATGTATGTTGTGTAAAGGAAAAGATAGGCAGAAGTCTATCTTTTGACAATTTAGTAAAATGTAATATTATTGCTCTTAATATTTAAATTTTTCCAATGCACATGAAACAAATTGTGTGATACAGTTGTGATACAAAGCAATTGTAGAATTTTATTATGTTTTATTTATGTCTTTTTTTCTATTATATCTTATTTAATGTAAATAATATAATTTAATATAAATAATACTTTAAACGTTACCATTTCTATTCCTTTAAGGGATAATATAGCTATTATATTTTTGGTATCATTCATTACAGATTCTTCTTGTCAGGATATTTTGCGTTGGGATATGACTTGAGTACCGAACTTACGTACCCAGAACCGGAGAATTTACCTGCAGGAATTCTCAATATATTTACTGGCATTTATGGCATTATACTCATTATAATATTTGAATTGCTACTGAACGCCTACGGCGATATTCCGGTGCACATCGGTTTATGCCTGATTTTGCTGTTCGGCTTAATCTTGACCGTCATAACAAAAGATGAGCAAAGACGACAAGATGCGAGGAAAAAGGCTCAGTATGAAGGAATTGTAAGAATTGAGAAGAATGTCGACGACATTCCAGAAACTAATCAATTAACGTATAATATTAAATAGTATATTAAACAAGTAATTTGATGTTACACAAGTAATGTCAAACTTTTCAATACCGATAAATTTTCGAACACATGTAATTTTATTCATATTCTAATTTTTCATCAATGTTTCATCTAGTAGTTTCATCTAAACCATATATTCCAATAAATGCTTAAAAAAAAATTAATCTCCAAAGAATTAATTTTATATTGTGGACAGATGTAAATTACGCGACGTTTTTCACGGGAACATAGAACCGTAAGTATATTAAATTTTTTTTTACGAAAAGAACTCCTACCAACAAGTAATATGACATACCTTGATATTGCCATAAAGTGGAATGAGATTATTCCGACAAAATTAAGTTTAAAGTATAGTAGGAAAAAGACTTTAACACTACATATTACCCTAAAAAAAGTAAACAAAGAGGATCTTGCGTAACATTAAAATTAGAACTTAATGATTTTTCTTAGGAATTATAAATAATCACTAATTATTCTAACTTCTACTTAATTGTACTTAATATTCTAATATAATTTCCTACGCATTAAATGTTTAATTAATTCAAAATGGTAAACGATGACACTATATAAAAGGTCTATCGACTTTAATATTTTAATATTGCAACAAGTTCCTCTTCTTTTTATTTTTTATGTGAACATTTTAAAAGCGATGTAAATTACACATTGTAAAAAACGAGAAATGCAAATAAAATGCGGATGAATTAACAAATGGTAGCATACAAATAATGTATAGATATTCCAATAGAATTTAAAATATATTTTTTAAGCAATTTAAATACAAATAAATTTATACTTATATTTGAATATATAAATAAATTTACATTTAAATATAAATAAATAAACGGTCACAAAAGTATAAATTTCTCATGTTTTATGCAATGTTAAAACATATTATGCAAAGCTTGAAGCTTATCGGTAATCATTGATCGCGAAAGAATAAATATGACATTTATTATATGATGATAAACACTATTTTCCCGCTGCAAATATAATCGCGGAGCAATACTTTTTCAAAATCTCTCTTTTCCTTCCTCTGCTAAAAGTCTCTATGTTACACAAATTTTTTAAATACTAAAAAAAATTACATATTTGCGATTACTTTCAAATATTTAGTTTGAAAAATAATATAATTAACGATGTATATATGTGTGTGTGTATGTATATATATATATATATATTAGAGAGTATATATATATATATATATATATAATATAGTATACACAAAAGTTTCGCCTTATCAATTCCGCCATGCGCATCGGTGAAAAGCCATTTCGAATATCGAAATGCGAAACCTTTATCGACGAAAAGGAGGATAACCCCAGCGTTGTTTTTAGATAACACAAAATCATGAAAACGAACGCCATATAATACGCTGCATTTGACGCGTGACATGACGAACCTACCACTTGTTACTCGACCAGAATACTTGATATACTCAATCAGAGAACAAAAGTTCTCTCAATGCGCGAGCTATTATATCGCATGCTTTCGATCAACCCGACACTCATGTCGTCTGCCTGCGACAGCGTTGTTATCTCGATTTCGCGAGTCACACGATAACGCACGCTCGTCTTTTCTATTTATCCTTCTTGTCGCGCAAACACGTAAGTTGAATGTCAAAATTTTCCAGATAGAAATTATCCGCTTTCCTTTCTCTTATTTGCAGTAAATATTTGTACGTAGACGTACGTTAGCATAAATATTTATCAAAGAAACATTTTTATCAACAAGATTCTTTCAACTTTTTGAAATTAGGTCGAAGAAAAAAATGATTAATTCGTGTATCATGTCGAAGAATTTTTATTTCTCATTAAGATTTAATTAAAATATATCTATGTCAAATGTTTGCGATGAACAGCATTTGTAAGTAGAGGAAGATAGAGAGATTTAAAGTGAGACAAGCTCGACAAGAGTAAACCTCTGACAAGTATCGCTAGCAAATGTATGTTGTGAGGTTGTGATTCGTGATCGATGACACCGACGACAATCGGCAAGTTCTAAACGTGTACAGCTCAGAATCCTAATTAACGTCGTCGCTCAACTTCACTGTCAATCCGACGATTAACTCGCGCGCCACGTTTCTGGATCGCCCCGAATGAATTTATATAGCAAGCAACGTCCACCGATCTTGCAAATTCATAAGGTATGCATTACAGTTTGCGCGCGATCTTAAATTCCAGACACGTCCTTAATTCACGCAAGCCATTACAACACCCAGCTACTACTACAATGAATGCATTCTCGCTCTCAGTTAAAAACACCCAATGATAAAAAAACATCGATCCAGTTTTAAAGGAAATATGCATACGTCATTATTGTTACTTACTGAATTAGTTTTCACATTTTTTAAATATACCCAGACAACACACAAAGACGTGTTAAAGACGTAATAACGTTCTCTGGATAATTTATACATAAATCGACAAAAAAACCTAATTTTCTGACATACAATTAGCACTCTTCCTAATTTTGATTCTAGTATACCTTGAAAGCTTTAGAAGTGTGTACACGGTAGAGAAGTGCGATAGTTTATCCTGCATATATAAACTCAAATATTTTATCTCCCAGAAAACTCAACTGCTGCTGCTGCTGCTTCTATCGTGTGAATTCGAGCGCAGCGTTTATCAGCATCCAAATCGCTAATTTGCTACGCGGAGAAACGTACCGCAGAATATATTCTATCACGATGGCAAAACATTGCGCCGTATTATCTGTTTACCAATGTATACCAAGAGTGCTGTGGGAACTCAGATATGAAAATTGAACAGTTATGGAGAATGCGGACGTGCCCGAAGAACATACACTCGATCATATTTGATTCTTACGCCACAATTTTTACATCATTCCGTTTCCCCGAGCGAAACGAAACCAACTGGACTGTTTGACATAAAATTGACGTATATCCACAATATAATGACAGACGTCACTTCGCCGCTGTGAACATTCTTAACACGTAATATGGGTATAACATCGCATTACGAAATGGCAGACGAAACGAAATCGTTTTCGTCTTCGCCTTGTTTCGTATTCACGAAGCTTAGGCATCCCATCTCGTACATTGGTGCTTTCGAATATAAAGACGGAATCGGCGATACGGCAAAGACTAGTCCGAAGTTTTTCGGTGCGCGTTTAGCAGCGGTATTAACGTCAGCAAAAATGAGGGAGACGGTAAAACAATATTCCATTCGCTTTTCGCGTATAAACGGCAAGATACTCATGCATTTCCAATGCGTTGTCGAAGAAACTATCGGCCTCATTAATAACGGCATCTCTGGCACGCCGAGGAACATCGTGAACAATATGATCGTCGGATAATGATAGTAATGCAACGATAGTGCGCAATGATAGTGCTTTTGCCGAGAGTTCTGGTCTGCTGTTGGCGGAAACGGCATCCGAGATAGATAATTGCCTTATGTCGTGAACAAAACGTTTAAAAATTGTACGACAGAATATTATTTACCAGATTCAAGTATTTTAATGAGGAAAAATTCAATAAATTCATAAAATGTTTTACTTTCTCAAAAATTTTCAGACTGTTTTTATTATTTAAAAGTTTTTATAAATTCTGCTAGAGCTGAATTTGCTAATCTGAAACGTACGAATATTTTATGTACCATCTTTCAGTTGAAAAGATTGCAATTTCAATATTCTATTTTCATTTATTTAAAAGAATAAGAAATAGATAAAAAAAGATAACTGTCGATATTCTATTTTCGTTTATTAAAAGAAAAGAAATAAAAAAAATAACTTTTGATATTCTTGAAATAAACACCGAGCATTAGATATACGAACGAAGATAACGTTCTGGTTCGACTATTCAAACGCATAGCTTCGGTTGTTTTATTTAAATCGATTCTGTATTTTTTTTTAGCTCATCCTCGTCCTCCTTTATATCGGGTTGGCGGTGACGTCAGATTTATCAGGGTACAAGCCCAGGGGCTGGCGTCCTAATGGCCGGCGTTTTAATCCCAACAACAATCGATTGCATGCGTATTACGGTGCTCCAGGATTACAAAGCTACGAACCCCCGGATACCGCAACTACCTATCGCGACCCGTTATTCACGTCCACGACAACGCGACCACGAACTACTACTATAAAAACCACGACAACACCTCGCAGCAGGGAACCTACGACAGCGTCGAACGAACAGCCCGAAGATGATTTTGAGACAAATCCAGCACTGGCGATTGCGAATTCTTTCGCGTTCAATCGACCTGTATACGTCTACAACACCTTTCCATTTCTACCAGCTCAAATTATCGCATAACAATGCGAAGTGAAAAATATCTGCATCGCGATATTGGAGTGAATAATGAAAATAAACATCTATTCATTGAGAAAGCAAACTTTGTATGTAATTTCGAGGACCGAAACATCAAACTTATTTTGTCTTTTAATATATAAACTTAATATGTAATATATAAATATTATTTTTGTATATTAAACTTCTTACAAATAATATTATTATGATATAAAATAAAAAATTCTTTTTTATCTGATTCTAGAGAAATAATATCTATTTAAAGGACAGTATAAATTATTTGATATTTTTAAAAAACTAAGACCTTATCTTGATCGCTAATTAATTATTTTTATTTCTCCTAATAATAAGCATTCCATTTTGTTCTTCTTTATCTTATATAAACTTTGTAAAATAAATGCTTTTGCAAAAAAAAATTAAGTGAAAATAGCACGTAAAAAAGCAAAGATTAATACAAAAATCCCTCAGTAAATTATAGCAATAAACAAAATATACAAAGTTTTTCACATTAAAATGTATAATCTGTGTGGAAATCTTAAAATTATTGATAGTAATTTCTAACATTTAAAGCTTTCGCAATATACACGAATACTAGATTTAACTTCTGAGTTAGAGTCGTAATTTGTCATTTGATTCCGACGTTTCGTGAACATTTTATAGTTTTCTTTATCAACAACCTGATATTGAATTGTTGATAGGAATTCCTTTACATAGTGATTGACTAGGAAAGAAGGTAGAGGATAAAGGAGAAATAGAAAAGAGGAATTTAGTCAATTAAAAAATATATCTAAATTCGCCAAACGTCAGACCTGGATGGTCAATCAATAAGTTGCGTGCCGATTTGGATTGTCGGACTTTTTAACGCAGTAAATAAGCTGTGTTTTTAAAACGCAATAAATCACCAACTTAAAATCAACATCGATTTCAATTTTTAGTGCTAATAAGTCCCTTTCTTCTAAATCAGATAAAGAATTTATCTGGGGCAGCTTATTGGCCATTAAGATCCAGGTCTGAACGTTTGGCGAATTTATATATATTTCTTATCTTATTTTAAAAAGATAGATAAGATTTCTATTGAAGATTAGAGAGAGAGAGAGAGAGAGAGAGAGAGAGAGAGAGAGAAAGATAGTGATAGTAATGTGTCATAAAAAAATTATACATTAAATAAGTGGCAAAGATTATATAATCAGTAATTTTTTAAGGTATTATTAATAAGTCGCAACTAATTTCAACAAAATTTTACAGTAAAATAATATATATATATATATATATATATATATATATATATATATAATATAGAGAGAGAGAGAGAAATTATTAATTAAGAAAGATTATTAATATGTGATTAATTGTCAAATCTCATATCGTTTTTGCACAGATACATTTATACATTTACTATTTTAAATTTTAATAAAATCTCTCCGATTTTTTAAATAAATTCTTTAATAGATAGACAGATATAAATGATGAAGATTCACCAGGAAAGTCATTTATGCAGATTTATCTGCAGTACCTAAGTCATTTATGCAGATTTATCTGCAGTACCTAAGTACTTTACTGACAGCAGTATATGTGTAAAATGTACTTTACTGATTGTAGTACCAGAGAGAAGACTGAGAGACGCCACGGGCCGGTTTTGGATGATCCCTGAAAGCGATACGCCCTCTGTGGACATTAAAACGTGGACATTGAACTATATAGCCAATGTCCACGAATGTTCCCACTGGTAACGCATAATGTGCACATTTCTGGTTGCGTTCCGTGCTATGTGCACGAAATGTCGATAATACAGTTTTGTACTTCTCTAACAATAAGATATATATCTATATATATATACAATATATAGATAAGATATATATATATCTTAGACCACCAGCCTTATATATTAAGTAATATAAATTAAGATTGAGGGGGAAAGATTATAATAAATTTTATTTTATTTCTATTTATTTTATATTTATTTTAAGAAAATATTTATATCACGATGTACATGTGTACATATAAATACTCTTTCATCATAAAATATATATTAATATATTATATTTTAATTTTATTTATTATAAGTAATAATATTGTCCCCCGCTTCCTTTTCCTTGTATTTCCCTTTTCCTTTGTATTTTCCTTGGAATTTTGGTATTTTTGTCCGATTCGCGCGTGTAACTTGGCGTTTGTGTTGTCGCGCTGTGGCCTCGGCGTAGAGTGAATTCGCGCGCATCGCTTGAGCCGTCGAGTCCAACGGACGTCCCGTGCGTCGCATTACCTTTCGTACCACCAAACGAGACGGTATGTTCAATCACTCTCTCACAATTAAGCGACGTCACGATTGAACTCTTCGATTCCATAGGTACCGGAATGTTGTCTTCGTTTCTCGGAGCAGAAAATACGGGAAATAGATTGCAAAGGGAAATACAGATTGTTGCTTCGCGAATTTGATATTAACCGCGCGTGCACGCCGAACGTCAAAAAACGTCTCGTGTATCGCTTTACTTTTCGTATCATATCTTTAAATTGAGCAAAGAAAAGCCGTGATGGTGTCGGTTGCTCGCCAACGTGTATATTTCTTTTCGTATTTACACGATTATTCCAGATACATCGCGTGAATGATTCTAAAATTCATGTTGTGTCGCTGATTTGGTTCGCGTAGTACTGTGCAGTGCTGGGAAACGTCGCCATGTTGGGCCACTGGCGGAACGTTACGAACAGTGGATCGATCTCGCGCAGATGGTTCGATGGTCGTTACTACACATTTAATTATTATTTAATTAAAATGAAATAGACAAATATGCTTAATAAAAAGTAATAAAATTAGTAATTTTTGATTAAATGTTGATTTAAAACACGCGATATAAAATTTTCATGAATGTTACGACAACTATTTCAAGAAGTTTTTTTGTAACTTTCTATGAAATTTTGCACTCGGGAAAAAATTTCTTCGTAAAATTTTATAATCTTTTATTCCCGATATTTACCTTTGAAAGACGAATAGCATATTATATTCTTATAGGAATTAAAAAGAAAAAAAAAATGAAAGACAAATATGCTTAATAAAAAGTAATAAAATTAGTAGTAAGTAATAAAATTAGTAATTTTTGATTAAATGTTGATTTAAAACACGCGATATAAAATTTTCATGAATGTTACGATAACTATTTCGGAGAAAAAGTCGAAACTGACAACACAACCTTGGTGTTGTTTTCATCCTTGTATACGTGCTTTGTTCACACGAGGTCACCGCGGAATAAAGTCACCGGCAGACATAATACAGATCATTATCGTTCCGTGTGTCGTAGCGTTAAGACGTATCGATCGCTCTCTCTTCGAATAATATACGCAAATATCTCCCGTACAATTAAACGCGCTCTTACGTTTAGTGATTCGGGTATCGAACTGGTACTTGACAAGCGGATACATGCACGAATGCATTGTTATCGGATGACAATTAATTTGTTACGTGCTGAATTGTAAGTGTGCAGTAAAAAAACTTTGATAAGGAAAGAATGCGTTGAAAAATATTAATAAATATTTATGCGTGTTATTTTATTTTCCTCTCTTTTCCTTCCCCAAATATTTTTTAAACAAAGTCTGAAACGCTAGCATTTAATATTTCTATTTTCTTCTTACCAGAGTTAAATTCTCATTTATTCATATTTATATATTGATAATTTGATTTTATACCACCAGCAAAGTAAAGTACTTCCCTCCCATGGGTACGACCTCGGCGCGGTGGGAGGGCCCAGTACCCCGAGGTTTTTACTCAAGCAAAATTCTTGTTTCGCTTGGATAAAAATCCAAAGACGGGGAAGCCAACGTACCCTCGTCGCCGATTTAACTGAATAAACGAGCCGCAGTCGGTTTGTCGCGTTTGTTTCGGGAGTGCCGTTCCAGTAATCGGACTAAAGGACTTGCTTTGTAAACGGGAGTGTCGTACAATATCGCGCGAAAAACTTTTACTGCTAATTAGTCCACGCGCGACTTATAGTTTATTCGCGTTTTCGCGAGTGTTCTGTGCAACAGGAAGAAACAAGGCCCAGACGTCCTGAGAGGAGGAGGTCTGGGAAAGACATCGGGCCTCGGCGGAGCAACCTTGAGGTGAGTTTCATCCCTCCTTTATGTAAAATTAATAGTTCTTTTTCACTTGAAAAATTAATGTTTTATCTCATTAAATTAAAAATAATTAGAGAAAGAAAAGTCTAAAATTTTATTAAAGTTTATCCTTGTAAAGATCTTTTTTGGAAAATAGATAATTATACTAGTTATACTAGTTATCCAGTAAATCTAATTCTGAAAGACGAATTAACCGCGCGTATGAATTATCTTTTGAAACGTTACGGTTCTCACTATGAACGTTTCTTTAATTTGAATATTTCGCTTGTTTGTTGCAGTATCATCGTAGCTACGTGGCTGATGAACTCCGCCCGTTGCGCATCGGATCGGTAAGTCAAAAATTTCTTTACTGAGGTTACGAATCTACGAAGAATAAAAAATAAAGCAGAAGTACTTCATACATGTCACATTGCAATAATAAGTTATAGTGTAAAATATCAAATCTTGTAGATTCGTTGCCTTAAAATGGATGGACTAAAAATAATTACGGAACAAATATTTAATCTTGGTTTATCAATGATTCTACATCGTGCGACTGTGCTCGAGGAAATACTCGCACACTTCGCACACACGGAGCTCGCAGAGCTCATCATTCTTAATCGATGAACTGCCATGTTCTGTAGTTAAAATAGTTTCGGAAATAAATTTTAAATTAAATAAATATATAACTATATATTTTAATTAAATAAATATATAACAAAACATTTTATTTTGCGAATTTAAATTAGCACTAAGTACGTAAGAAATTGCATTTTTCAAGTTTTCTTCTATGATCAATCGACTTATTATTATAATAAATATTTTAGAAATTAGAATTATTTAGAATTATTATAATAAATATTTTAGAAATACAGAAAAAAAACAAAAAGTAAAAATAACAGTGCTTTTACAGTTAAAATAAAAATAATTTTTTTTTAAATATAAATTTTTATTTAAGTTAATTAAGTTAATTTTCTTATAAATAAAATACTCGCAATTAATTTTTTAAATTATTTTTTCATTTTTCTCGAGTAGGAAAAAAAATAAAGAAAGATATTAGGTAGGTGCAATAAAAAAAATGTCAATAAATAGGGAAAAATTATGAAATTATTTTAGTTAGAATATGTTTTTATTTATACCTATCTGTTCCTTTTCCATATATTTAGCCAAGATTAAATATTGTATAAATCGATGCAAAATAGATCTATAGATTTTCATTACGTACAAATACAAGCGTGAATTTAAAAAGTTAGAATATTTTGGTTTTTATTGGGCAATTATTATATAGAAAACGCTATAATAATAATTAATTACTAAAATTTATTTTAACAAGAAGATATCGATCTTATCTTAATTTTTATAACCTATCCATGTATTTTTAATTGAGAAATTGGCTTTATGCTGGATAAAGTCATATAACATGACGTGAGATTTAAATATTTTAAAACTCTTTATATTGTTATAAAGTTTATTACGGTAAAACTATAAGAAAAAAATATATCTTAATAATTGAACATTTCAGTAGAATAAATGTAAATTAATTCTGTGCTCGTATATTGAGAAAAGATATGTAATAAGATTTATAAGAGAGAAAAGATATGTAATAAGATTTATAAAATCTATGAAACTTTGCACGAAAGAATTTCTTCGCGAAATTATATAATCTTTTATTCCCGATATTTACCTTTGAAAGACGAATAGCATATTATATTCTTATAAAAATTAAAAAAAAAAAAAAATGAGACAAATGCTTAATAAAAAGTAATAAAATTAGTAGTAAGTAATAAAATTAGTAATTTTTGATTAAATGTTAATTTAAAACACGCGATATAAAATTTTCATGAATGTTACGACAACTATTTCGGAGAAAAAGTCGAAACTGACAACACAACCTTGGTGTTGTTTTCATCCTTGTATACGCTTTTTTCACACGAGGTCACCGCGGAATTCGGGATCATTATCGTCGAACGTTGGTCGCTCTTCGAATAATATACGCAAATATCTCCCGTACAATTAAACGCGCTCTTACGTTTAGTGATTCGGATCGAACATGCAACCGGATACATGCATGCATTGTTATCGGATGACAATTAATTTGTTACGTGCTGAATTGTAAGAGTGCAGTGAAAAAACTTTGATAAGGAAAGAATGCGTTGAAAATTATTAATAAATATTTATGCGTGTTATTTTATTTTCCTCTCTTTTCCTTCCCCAAATATTTTTTAAACAAAGTCTGAAACGCTTGCATTTAATATCTCTATTTTCTACCAGAGTTAAATATTCTCATTTATTCATATTTATATATTGATAATTTGATTTTATACCACCAGCAAAGTAAAGTACTTCCCTCCCATGGGTACGACCTCGGCGCGGTGGGAGGGCCCAGTACCCCGAGGTTTTTACTCAAGCAAAATTCTTGTTTCGCTTGGATAAAAATCCAAAGACGGGGAAGCCAACGTACCCTCGTCGCCGATTTAACTGAATAAACGAGCCGCAGCCGGTTCGTCGCGTTTGTTTCGGGAGTGCCGTTCCAGTAATCGGACTAATTAATTTAATTTAATAAAATTTTCACGTGGATTTTGTCGGGAGTGTCGTACAATATCGCGCGAAAAACTTACTGGTAATTAGTCCGCGCGCGACTTCTAGTTTATTCGCGTTTTCGCGAGTGTCCTGTGCAACGGGAGGAGACAAGGCCCAGACGTCCTGAGAGGAGGCGGAGGTCTGGAAGAGACATCGGGCCTCGGCGGAGCAACCTTGGGGTGAGTATTATCCCCCTCCTTTAATTTAAAATTAATAGTTTTTGTTCATTTATTTGGAAAATTAATGTTTTATCTCGTTAAATTAAAAATAATTAGAGAAAGAAAAGATTATCTGAAATTTTATTAAAGTTTATTCTTGTAAAGATCTTTTTTAAAAAATAGATAATTACACTAGTTATAAATCTAATTGTGAAAGACGAATTAATCGCGCGTATTAATTATCTTTTGAAACGTTATCGTCACTATGAGCGCCTCTATAATTTGAATATTTCACTTGTGTGTTGCAGTATCATCGTAGCTACGTGGCTGATGAACTCCGCCCGTTGCGCATCGGTCGGTGAGTCAAAAATTTCTTTACTGAGGTTACGAATCTACGAAGAATAAAAAATAAAGCAGAAGTATTTCGGTACATGTCACATTGCAATAATAAGTTATAGTATAAAATATCAAATCTCGTAGATTCGTTGCCTTAAAATGGATAGGCTAAAAATAATTACGGAGCAAATATTTAATCTTGGTTTGTCGATTGGTTTATGTATTGTACATCGTGCGATTGTGCTCGAGGAAATACTCGCACACTTCGCACACACGAAGCTCGCAAAGAGCTCATCATTCTTAATTGAACTGCCGTGTTCTGTAGTTAAAATAGTTTTTTAAATAAATTTTACATAAAATATGTAATGCGAAACATTTTATTTCGCTAATTTAAATTAGCACAAAGTGTGTAAGAGATTTTTCAAGTTTTTTTCTAAAATCAATTTGACTTATTATTATAATAAAGAATTTGAAAATTAGAATTATTTAGAATTATTATAATAAAAATTTAGAAATACCAAAAAGTAAAGTAACAGTTAAAATAAAAGTTATTTTTTTAAATATGTTTTTATTTAAGTTAATTAAGTTAATTCCCTTATAAATAAAATTCTCGTGATTAATTTTTCGAATTATTTGTTTGTTATTTTTTCGAGTGGAAGCAAAAATAAAAAAAGATAAGTACAATAAAAAAAATGTCAATAGATAGGGAAAAATCATGAAATTATTAGATAGGATGTGTTTTCAATTATACCCATCTGTTCCTTTCCCACATATTTAGCCAAGATTAAATATTATATAAATCGATGCAAAATAGATCTATAGATTTTTATTACATATAAATACAAGCGTGACTTAAAAAAGTTAGAAATATTTTGGTCCTATTGAACAATTTATTTTATAGAAAACGTTATCATAATTATTATTAACTAAAATTTATTTTAACAAATAGATATCGATCTTACCCTAATTTTTTGTAACCTATCCATATATTTTTAATTGAGCAATTGGCTTTATGCTGGATAAAGTTATGCAATATGACATGAGATTTTAAAAAAATGTTTTGAAACTCTTTATATTGTTATAAAGTTTATCGCGGTAAAATTATAAGAAAAAAATATATTTTAATAATGGAACATTTAATATTACACTTAAAATTATTTGATTTTGAAATATAATATATATTCTATTAAAATAATTTTAACAATTACGATACGAATTATAAAGAGATATCTTATCGATTGTTACAATATTAATTTTTATAATAAAGGAAATTAATTAGTCGACCCTTATAATAAAGGAAATTTATTATCACTCTCTAATCTCATGTCATTTATTTGAATCATATTTGCATGCTTTTGTAATAAAACTCTGCAACAAATCGTTCGAATCGATGAAAATACGCATATATGGGCCTTACATTCCATCGAACAACGCGTCTGGCAATTTTCATTTATTTTTTAAATTAAATTTTGTTATTTATATTATAAAAATTATATTGCATACAGTTAAATATAAAGTTTAAATAATACTTACGATCGAATTTTTTTGATTAAAAAATCACACTGTCAATGTAGAGATTTTATCAAACAAAATTTGTTTCTATTTTATAATATTTATTGGATATATGTAAAAGCAAGTTAAAAATAAATATAAAATTTGTATTTTAACAGAATTATTGTTGTGGTTTTTAATTGTCATTTTGGCACTTAATTAATTTAATTAATGGTCCCTTCGCGACGCGTTCGTGTTTCGCGCATCATGCAAAAGCGTGAAATTTTATGCTTATTGCCAACGATTGTCGGCAGTAAAAGGAATATTTTTCCTTGCCGATTTCTGGCTTTATGAAGCCAGATTATGGCCAGAAACAACGAAAGGTAAGACCAATTTGGCCAGAAGAAAGAAGACGAAGAGGATCGAATAAGGTAGGTTGGTGTACAACACCAATCAAAATATGAAAGATATGAAAAATAGGAAAGGTAAGGTCATGAGATTTTCTTGCATACGTGCCATTGCACGTAATCAGAGACGGAAAGTCCGTCTAAAATTAAATTCCGCGTAAAATAATAAAATTAAAACTCCCCGTAAAACCCCCTAACTACAATATTTAAACTATTTAAACCAAATTCGCGCACGCTCTTCTAATCGGATACACGCGGTCCTCTGTTACATACGGGTAGGTAGGATTAAATAAAACTAAAAGATAAAAATCGGGTAGGTAGGGATACGGGTAGGGATGGGGGGATACAATTAAAAAAATTATAAATTAAATTAAAAATTAATTTATTTTATAATTTTAAAATTGAACACAATTAAGGCTCATAATAAACTATATGATAAACATGTATTGGTAGGAAATATACATGGACTTAATTCTGTTTGATGATTGAAAAGGAAGGCTAAAAATTGAATAACGTTTAAAATTAATTTTAAAATTATTTTTAAATTTTTAGCCTTCGCTGTATTATTTTTTTGTAAAATGTAACTAACAATTTTTATACAACATAAGTGTATATTATGTAATGTTATATGCAATGTAAATATGTTATTTAAAATTTATGTGATGCTATGTCCAGATAAATGTCATCATATTTATTTCTTAAAACATTTATTGAATTATTTGCATTTTAATATAGTTAGAGATATACTAATCGAAGATCTATTCGACATTAGCGTTTATCTGGATTTAGTAAGTTAAATCACGTTAATGATCTAACTTATGCGAAATCGACAAAATACGTATAATAATACGAATTTTACTAGATATCTGTGCTCGTATGTTGAGAAAAAATATGTGATAATTAGATTACATTTTTAATTTAATAAAATATTTATATGCAGTATAATATATTATATATACATTTATAAAATTTAAAAACATTTAAGAAGTTTTATAAGTTTTATAAGTTGACACTTACAAAAAACTAGTTGAGAAGTTTAATATCTAACCTTACAAGTTCATACATCTTGTGTATACGTTTTATAACTTCACAGTGAGACTAAAGATGCTACTCCTATTCACTAGAGTCCTATAATAAGAGAAGCGCGAACTCTACCTCCACCTCGCCAATCGTCGCCATCTTAGGCCCGTAAAATAAAGCAATGTGAATTTATTTAAATGGTATATAAATAACACAATACATACCGAGGAAGGACCAGGCAATCCCAGGGCATTCGAGGAAATTCCAGGTAAACCTAGGGAACCCGAGGTAGTACCAGGCGCCAAACCCAAAGTCTGTGATGAATGACGGGAGGGGAAGAAAGGTATTTATTCTTTGCATTCATATTTGGCCCTAACATGGCCGCTATCTTCCAGATGTTTAACTTAAGTTTTTGTCAGAGCTGTTAATGTATCAATATAAAGAGGTTAAGGGTAAATAAGAGTGCTTTAAAAAATTAATGTAATTGAAATTACATCAAGAAGTGGTAAAATAAAAGGAAAGAAAGTGTAATAAAAATAAAATAAACGTAATAAATTGTAAAATATTTAAATATTTATTATAATTCAACAAAAGAACGCAATTTTTGAACATAACGATATCATTTTTAAATATAATGTTAAACGCAATTTAATATATAGTTACGAATCTACAGACCTTGGGTAATACTTGGGTAAGGCCTGGAAATCCGAGGTAGTATCGGGCAATTCGAAGGAATCTCGGAGGTAGTCAGGGCAATTCGAAGGAATCTCTGAGGTATGTACATATGCTGCATTCAAATTCCTCACCCGGGTGCGCTATGATAGTAGAAGTACTATAGCATACGTGACGTGTACTATAACAACTTCTAGTGTTATAGTTACCCGGGTGGGAAATCTGAACGCAACCTTACGTGGACCTTGCGGGTCTAACATGGCGACTACAATCGATCAATCAGGAAGTAGGAACAAGATCACGCTTCTCTTATTATAAAACTCTACTATTCACCGGGAACCTTTTATGTATAAAAAAAATAAATTTTGTAGGGTTAGATATTAAAAGTTTGTACACATTGTATTACATTAAGTTTGCGGCACACAGACTTAATGACTGACACAGTCACTTGATTTAAAATTCTGCATCCTTATTAGCTCTCATAAGCAAACCAGTACAAAAAATCGTACCGTGTGTCGCAGGCTTTAGTTCCATTTAACTGTGACAAACTGTGCTCGAGTGTGTTAATTTGTGTCGATTTGTGTCTCTTAAAAAGAAAACAGTCATAATGTTGTTGAGATGTTACTCATTAAGATCCGTTTTACATTGAGTCGTAAGTAGTGTAGTAAGTCTTAAGCGGTAAGGAACTGACCAATCACATTCAATTATTTTCTTCATATTCGACTGTCTAGAAACAGTTTTCTAAATCTTTCTAAACTGTCAGAATGTTAACGGAAAGGCAAGCAGGAACAATTATGAAGTATCTTTTGAAATAATAAGCGATAGTGGAGATCCTATTAAAGTGCCAAAACATTGTTTATAACATTTTTTATTGAACATAAAGTACGTTGAATTTATAATAAATTTCACCATCTGCAGAAACTTTGATTTCGAAATTCCTGTGAACAGTTCAATGTATTCCAATCTGTTAGATAAACTCACTAGGACCAGTTCTACCGAGCTGTAAAAAGAGATATTCCACAGAAGAAATAGCATCAGAACTTGGCAATTGTAAACCTGAGAATTGTATGTACAGATCGAAACTGTTATCTAGAACTGTGATCTAGAATCTTATGATGTAAATTGTGAATACATGATTAAAAATATACGGTTACAAAAAATTTCGAGATGAGTCGAATGGGGTACCTCCATATTAGTGTGATATCAATAATTAAAATTATTAAGAATTATTAAAAATAATTTAAGAAATAGCTTTTCAGATTGCTAGATTTTTCAGTATAAAATTCTTTAAAATCCCACTATTATGGGGTTCGACTCATCTCGAACAGTTGGTACCCGAGACATTTTGTACCCGTATGTAATTAGCTACAATAACGCATGTATTTTATTAATATTAGTATAAGAAGACTCAGGTTAAAAATTGGCAAGTCCTGATATTATTTTTTCTGGATGTAATATCTCTTTTCACAAACATCTCGGTAGTACTGGTCCTAGTGAGTCTATCTAACAGATTGGAATACATAGAACCGTTCACAGGAGTTTCGAAATCAAAGTTTCTGCAGATGATGAAATGTATTATAAATTCAACATACTTTATGTTAATAAAAGTGGTGTTATAAGCAGTGTTTTGGCACTCCAATCACCACTATCGCTTATTATTGCGGAATTAGTAATGCAAGATGAAGAAAAATCAGTTTTAAACTGGGATTGAAGAAGGGGTTTTACTTGAGATATGTAAATGATATCATTCTAGCTGCTATTAGGGAAAAGGTGTCACTTATACATTCGACAGTTTCAATAATTATTATGAAAGATGGAAATTTACTCTAGAACACATAAACATAACTCACAATAAGTTTCCTTGATTTTAACATCATTATGCAAGAAGGGAAAATTTATTTAAATTGGTATCATTAAAAAATTTTTTCAGTAAGAGTTCTTTTTCTCGCAGCATCCGATCTGTCATGAAATAGTGAAATATCTATTTATAATTTAAATATCAAATATCTATTTATAATTTACAGCAATTCTGTCACATCCAACATTCCATGTTAAAAACATTTGCTTATGCATTAATTTGCTATTAGATAATGGGTTTCTATTATGATATTTAATTATTTGAACAAGAGAATAAGAAAACTTAGCTTAAATATTAACTTCCTGCTTGTTTAAGGTCTTTTTGTATATGATCATTTGTTGAACTTCTACGAGTTTAATCTTTACGTTATTACATAATAGTTAAATTTACTAATTTACACCTTTTTTATCTGCTTACGTAAGATAAAAACATAAAAAATTCTGTAATCATAAATTGATAAATGAACATATGATTTAATTCATCAGATATCCTTTCTTAATATACGAGCACAGATATATCTAATAAAATTTGTGTTATCACACGTATCTATCGCTTTCGCATACTTTCGCGTTATTAAAATTTTGTGAGTATATTATTATTAATAATATTATTTTTTATGTATTTTGAACAGCAATTTCTTTGTATTATATTTTTGTATTATATACATTTTTTGTATTATATTATATATATTGTAAATATCTGATTTTATATTTATATATTGTATTATACTATTAAATTGTATGAAACATTATTTTCTATTCTCTAAATTACAATTTCTAGATTATAATTGTACAATATTATATAGAATTGTATTTGGATATAAAATAAATTTATGATAAAAAATATTAAAGTTTAAAGGATAAAAAATATTAAAAATTTTTTATCCAAAGAAAAGAGGGCCGCTGGAATCGGCGGGGGTGGTGGAGGGCCTCTATAAGATAATTAATTTTTAATTTTGTTGTAATTATATTATACATATCGTAAATATCTGATTTCATATTTCTATATTGTATTGTACTATAAAATTGTATGAAACATTATTTTCTATTGCCTAAATAACAACTTCTGGATTATATTTGTACAACATTATATAAAATAAATTGTATTTTAATATAAAATAAATTTATAATAAAAAATAGTAAAGTTTAAAAGATAAAAAATATTAAAAATTTTTTATCCAAAGAAAAGAGGACCGCCGGTTGGAATCGGCGGGGGTGGTGGAGGGCCTCTATAAGATAATTAATTTTTTATTAGATAATTTATTTCTCTCTTTCTCTTTTGCTTTCAATTCAAATCTAAAGAAAAAATATTATTTTACTTATAACTTAAAAAATAGTCTAGTCTAATTGAGATTTGTGGGAGGGCCCAGTACCCCGAGGTTTTTACTCAAGCAAAATTCTTGTTTCGCTCGATCGAGTTACATAATCAAACTATATTAATTATTTATCAATTTAATTTATTAATTAAAAATTATTTGATTTATGTCGTGTTTGATGTCATTTTAATCGCAAAAATCTCATTAATACATTACAATTATTTTCGGTCCGATAAAATGCAAAATGTAAAAATTTTATTTTCTATAGTAAGAAGAAATATGATACAAAAGATTGGAGATTAAGATAGGTTCGCGTCGAGACTTCGGAACTGTCTTTGATGTCGGTCATCTCGCTTGCTCTTTACTCGTTCTCGCTCTCGCTTTCAGCGACTTTCCAGCATTGAAGATCTTTAAAGAGCTCCCTTATCTGTCTGTAAAATATAAAAATCGAATAAAATAAAGAAATTAATACTTTTACATTTTGCTTTTAATTGATTTAGAAATAATTGTAATGCGTCAATGAATTTTTTGCGATTAAAATAAAACCAAACACGATATAAATCGGATTATTTTTAATTAGATAAGTAATTAACATCTTGATTATAATCTAATTAAAAATTACCCAATCTATACCGTGTTTAGTGTCATTTTAATCGCAAAAATCTCAGTAAGTCATTAGAATTATTTTCGAACCGATAAAATAATTTGGATAATTTTTATTTTGACGACACCAACGACGGCATCGGCGTCGAGGACGATGATAGCACCGGCGACGGCATCGGCGACGTCCGCGAGCGTTTTAACATTAAATGTGAGTATAAAACTTTTTATATGTGTGTATTATACAATTATATTTTTTATTTTACACACACCCACACCCACCCACCCACCCACACACACACACACACACACACACACACACACACACACATATATATATATATATATATATATATATGCTTTTCTTAACATTTACATTTTTGTTAATGTTTATGTTTCAGACTGAAGAATTAAATGATATAATTGCGAGAACAATTATAGCCGTGAGAGGCCGAGGCCGAGGCCGAGGACGAGGAAGAGGACAATGAAAAGGGAGCGGGGGGACAACGCATTATTACTTTTATAAATATATTTTATTGTTACAGAGAAGTATAAAACTGTATTATCTACATTTCGTGCACGGAACAGAACCATTATCCGTGGACATAGCACGGAACAGAACCATTATCCGTAGACATAGCACAGAACGCAACCAGAAATGTGCACATTATGCGTTACCATTGGGAACATTCGTGGACATTGGCTATGTAGTTCAATGTGCACGTTTTAATGTCCACAGAGGGCGTATCGCTTTCAGGGATCACCTAAAACCGGCCCGTGGCGTCTCTCAGTCTTCTCTCTGCTACTTGTTTATAATTTGTGGTAATGGAGTGAATGTCGATAACTAATCATGATTTGGCTAGTATTGACGACAATAAACAATAGTTTATCAATTGTCGGTAAAATTAAAAAAACTTAATTTTAGATAAATTAAAAAACAAAATTATTAAATCTAGTTAAATAACAACACTATAGTTGGATTTATTTTATATTTTTCAAATTTTTAAAAATTTTTTTTGCTAACCAAAGGTAATGTTAATTAACCGACAGTACATATTCTCATTTGAATGTCGAATAATATAATTCTTACAGCTATTTTTATAAAAAATATATCTTTTTTTTTCGTTTAGAGAAAGAAAAGTTTTAAAATTCCAAATAAAAATATAAAACAAACTGTTGTATCTTTCGATTGAAAAAGCGATCTCTAGATGGCGTACAAATTTGTTTATAGTTATAATCAGTCTAAGTTCTGTCAAAGTCAGGACAAATTTTCCTGGTTAAATGTAAAGAAGAAAATATCTTCGCAAACATGGATAAACTAGCAAAACCACAGATAATCTGCCACATCGAGAAATCGGTAGATTATTCGCTGTTTGATGCAAAGTGGATACCATGTAGCGCAAAGTTCGTGGTTATGGGCTCCAGACCTCGTGGTACCGGCATTATACAGATTTACGAGGTGTCCAGTGGCGAATTAAAACTTGTGAAAGATATAGAGAGATCCAACCAGATGAAATGTGGAACATTCAAAGCTTCTAGTCTTCGTGATAGATACTTGGCTACTGGTGATTTCAAGGTTTCTCCTAGTCTAACAGATATCTATTATATTGAACATTTACATTTGATAATGTCTTGTATAATGTGAAATTGGTTCGTAAATGAAAGCTAATTACAGGGTAGCCTTTACAGGGTAAATTGAATATTTACAATTTAGAAGATCCTTCGATACCAGTTTACTCAGCTAATGCTCACACGCAAATTATAAATGCTATTGATGGAGTAGCAGGTGCTAGTGTAGGATGTGGAGCACCAGAATTAGTAACTGGATCTCGAGATGGAAGTGTTAAGGTATGGGATCCTAGACAAAAGAACCGACCAGTCGCAGTTATGGAACCTAAGGAAGGGGAAAGTCGACGGGATTGTTGGTCAGTTGGATTTGGCAATTCCTACAATTCTGAGGAAAGAATAGTAGCAGCGGGATATGATAATGGAGATGTTAAGATGTTTGACTTAAGGACTATGTCTCTAAGATGGGAAAGTAACCTGAAAAATGGAGTTTGTG